>CM030359.1:439788722-439805586 GCA_017893485.1 Hemerocallis citrina | reverse complement strand
GGTACAGACCTGTCCGACCCCCTTTCTCCGCCCTCATCCTCCAAGCAGAAATACCTCGGAATTTCTGACCACCTCAGTTTGAGACCTACGACGGCGAGGGGGATCCTGCTGATTATATGGAGGGTTTCAAAACCCTGATGATGATTCACAGCGCCTCGGATCTCCTGCTGTGCCGAGCCTTCCCTGCCACTCTCCGGGGTCCGGCTTGTGAATGGTTCTCTAAACTGACCCTCGGCTCCATTTACTCCTTCGACCAACTTGAGAGCAATTTCCTTGCCCACTTTGTCACCAGCCGGAAGGCCGAGAGGACGAGTGCATCTTTACTCGGGCTCAGGCAGATGGAGGGGGAGTCACTCAGAGTGTTCGTCCGAAGGTTCACCGCAGAGGCGAGGTCGGTTTCCTCCCTGGATCCTGGCGTCGCCTCCGCGGCATTTCGGCACAACGTCCGTCATGGACAGCTGAAGGCTTCTCTGGCGAAGAAACCCCCCATAGATTTTCCTGACCTCCTCAACAGGGTCGAAAAGTACATTAGGGCGGAAGAGGCCCTGAACCCCGAAGATCCCAGGGAGGCCACCGGGAAGGGAAAGCGGAAGGCCAAAGAAGTCGAGCCATCTAAAAAGGCTCCAAGGGACGCGGGTGCCATGAAGAAAGTCTCGCCGGTCCCTCGCTTTGAGAGGTATACCCCGCTAACCCAAAATGTGTCCTCCATACTCCTGGCAATCGAGGACAGGGACCTCGTTCAGTACCCCCCTCGTCCATCGAACAATACCAGTAAGAAGAGGGATCAGCGGTTCTACTGCCGCTTCCACTGGGACAACGGGCACGACACGGATCACTACCGCGCCCTGAAAGACGAGATCGAGGCCCTCATTCAACGAGGGTACTTTCGGGAGTACAAGCGAGATGAAGCTCGAGGGCAGAGGGACACGAGGAACAGGAGAACCCCACCTCCTCCTCGAGCTCCCCTGCAGCTCCTCGAGCAAGAGCCTGAGCTCGATGAGCCTGACGGCCAAGCCATATTACACTGCGTCCACGGGGGACCCATGGGAGGGTAGTCCAACACTTCACGCAAGGCGTTCATCCGGGATGTTAACGCCGTCCAAGGTCCTCTCCCCCCTCAGATGCAACAACTCCCTGTCTCCTTCTCGGGGGAAGACTTGGAGGGGGTGCAGCTCCCGCATTGCGACGCCCTCGTTATCAATCTCAGCATGGCAAATTTCGATGCTCGGCGGATCCTTGTAGATAACGGGAGTTCGGTCAACATCCTGTTCCTCGAAGCTTTCGAGAACCTAAAGCTGCCCCGTAGCAAGCTCAAGCCGGCAGGGTACACCTTGCACGGATTTTCTGGAGTCCGGTGACGATCGAGGGGATCGTCACACTGGACGTCACGGCGGGTACGGCCCCAAACCGGAGAACCGAGTCCATGGACTTCATGGTTGTCAACGTCAAGGCAGCCTACAATGCAATACTCGGTCGTCCGGGCCTCTGCTCCCTCCAGGCTGTCCCCTCGGCCTATCACCAGAAGATGAAGTTCCCTACCAGTACCGGGGTAGGGGTGTTCCGGGGGAACCAGGAGGCTGCTCGCTCATGCTACATGACAGCAATCGGGAGCGCCGTATTTCCCCTCGACGCCGTCGAGATGCAGCCCCAGAGGACCCAGCCAGAGCCAGAGTCGGCAAACGAGCTGGAAGATGTCTCGTTTGAGACAGGGGATCCATCGAAACAATTTCGAGTAAGTCGCTCCCTCACCCCCCACCTTAAGTCCGACCTCATCACCTGCATTCGGCGCAATGTCGACCTCTTCGCCTGGAAGCCATCTGACATGCCCAGTATCTCCGAGGATCTCATCATGCACAAAATCAGCATGATCCCCGGGTCGAAGCCGGTTGTCCAAAAGCAACGTCAGTTCGCTTCGGAGCGACAGCAGGCGGTTAATGCGGAAGTCGATAAGCTCCTGGCCGCACGCTTCATCCAAGAAGTCAGCTACCCCGAGTGGCTGGCGAACGTCGTCATGGTCAAGAAGGCGAGCGGGAGCTGAAGGATCTGTATAGATTTCACGGACATCAACAAGGCATGCCCGAAGGATCCGTTCCCCCTCCCCAGAATCGATGCTCTTATCGATGCAACATCGGGTCACGAGCTCCTATCCTTCATGGATACATTTTCAGGCTACAACCAGATCCGCATGTTCCCTCCCGACATCGCCAAGACGTCCTTCGTTACAGACTAGGGGCTGTACTGTTACAGGGTCATGCCCTTCGGGCTGAAGAACGCGGGCAACACCTATCAGAGACTCGTCAACCGGGTCTTCAAAGAGCAAATCGGGCGCAATATGGAGGTATATGTGGACAACATGCTCGTCAAGAGCCAGCGGGGGGAGGATCACGTCACCGATCTGGATGAGGCCTTTGGGGTACTTTGGTCCCATAATATGAGACTCAATCCGGCCAAATGCGCCTTCGACGTCTCCGCGGGAAAGTTTCTGGGCTTTATTGTCAGCCAGCAAGGCATCGAGGCGAACCCCGAGAAGATCCAGGCCATTTTAGACATGGCTCCTCCCAGGAACATCAAAGAGGTCCAGCGGCTGACGGGGAGACTGGCGGCCATCGGCCGTTTCCTCTCCAAGTCTGGAGAGAAGTCTCTTCCGTTCTTCAAAGCCTTGCGCGGCACCGGAGGGTTCGAATGGGGTACCCAACAGCAAGAGGCCTTCGGCCAATTGAAGGAGTACCTCGCAAACCCTCCCCTCCTCAGCAAGCCCGAACCAGGAGAGCCACTCTGGCTCTACCTTTCAGCCTCGGAGAAGGTGCTGAGCACCGTTCTCGTTCGGGAGGAAGAGGGATCACAGAAGCCTCTGTACTATGTCAGCAAGGTCCTGCTCGACACCGAGACCAGATACTCTCGAATGGAGAAAGTAGCGTACGCCCTGGTCATGGCCTCGCGAAAACTCCGCCCATATTTTCAATCTCATTCGGTCCAGGTACTGACGGACCAACCCCTGAAGGCCGTACTCTACAAGCCGGAGAGCTCGGGTCAACTCGTCAAATGGTCGATTGAGCTCAGCCAGTATCACATTGGCTATCAACCCAGATCAGCCATCAAGGGGCAGGCACTCGCAGAATTCATTACGGAGTGCACCATCTCCGAGCACCCTGCAAGCAAGGAAAGCGACCAGACGTGGGAAGTTTACGTCGATGGTTCCTCCTGCGAGACGGGCAGCGGAGCTGGCATCATCCTGCGAGGCCCAGACGGTTTTCTTCTACAATACTGCCTCCGCCTCAACTTCCCGACCTCCAACAACGAGGCCGAGTACGAGGCAATGATCGCCGGGCTCACCCTGGCTCATCAGGCCGGCGCCAAACAGATCAGGGCTTTTAGCGACTCCCAGCTCGTGGTCAACCAGATCACCGGGGAGTACGAGGCTCGTGACGATCGCATGGTCCGGTACCGAGTTGTAGTTCAACGCCTACTAACGTCCTTCGACGAGTCGGCTGTTTTGAGGATCCCCCGGGAACAGAATGTCCAGGCTGACACCCTGTCAAAGCTGGCTTCCTCTTCCTTTGAAGGTCTCGACCGCACGGTCCTGATCAAAGTCATGCTAAAACCAAGCATCGACATTCCGGAGGTCCTGTGCATTGAAGACGGAGCTCCCCCCCGACGACTGGACCACTCTGATTAGGCGATTTCTCGTCAAGGGAGAGCTCCCCGAAGATCGAGCTGAAGCAAGAAGGGTCATGGCCCGAGCGGAAAGATTCACAATGATCAACTCAACACTCTTCAAAAGGTCCTACACAACTACGGATGGCCGACCCTATCTCCGCTGCCTCACTCCCGATGAAGCCAAATATGCTCTCAAGGAATTACACGAGGGGATCGGCGGATGCCACATGGGAAGTCGCTCGCTCGCGCGAAAGGCTTTGAACCACGGGTACTACTGGCCCACCATGTTGTAGGACGCTCTAACCCTTGTCAAGAAATGTGGCCCCTGTCAAAGATTCTCACCCATCAAAAGGGCTCCGCAAGCAAACCTCCGGTCCATGGCCAGTCCAACCCCCTTTGCAATGTGGGGAATGGATCTGGTAGGCCACTTTCCAAAGGCAACAGGGCAACGAAAGTTTCTTATAGTAGCAATCGACTACTTTACAAAATGGATCGAGGCAGAGCCGTTAGCAACGATCACCGAGCAACAGACTCAATAATTCTTCTGGAAGCACATTGTCGGTCGGTTCGGGATCCCTCAAGTGCTCATTACGGACAATGGTACCCAATTCACGGGTAAGCATTTCCGCAAGTTTTGCAAAGATCTCGGTATCCAGCAACGCTTCTCGTCAGTGTGTCATCCCCAGTCCAACGGGAAAGCGGAGAACGCAAACCGTCAGATCCTCGACGGGCTCAAGAAGCGACTCGATAATTCCTCTAAGGGGTTATGGGTCGACCAACTGCCAAGCGTTCTCTGGGCCCACCGAACAACGAAAAGGATCCCGACGGGGGAGTTGCCCTTCAATTTGACGTACGGCGCCGAGGCCGTCATTCCCCTGGAAATAGGGATCCCCTCTCCCCGGATCATGGCCTTCGACGAAGCAAGCAACTCCTTACAGCTACGAGCCGACCTGGATCTCATTGACGAGGTCAGGAAGAAGTTGGCCATTAGAAGGAACATCTACTAGCAAAGGATCGAGAGGTTCTACAACAAGAAGGTGCGCCCAACTGACATTAAACTCGGAGATCTTGTCCTCCGGAAGCTGGCGGTATCCAACCCCGGCCAGAAAAGAAAGCTGGCACCAAACTGGGAGGGCCCTTACAAAGTATCAGAGGTCGTACGACCGGGCACCTATCGCCTGACCGACGCCGACGACAAGCCCATCAAGAGGCCCTGGAATGCGGAGCACTTGATTAAGTTCTTAGGAGAGTAACCTCCATGTAAAATGCAATGATTGTAATCAGCACGTCTTACCTAGTGTTTTGTGAAGTCCTGTAAACAGCACGTCATGCCTAGACCTTTTGTAAAGCTCATATATTGTAAACATGCCAGCTTTCTTAAAACAAGCTCATGACTCCAAATTTTGTAAACAAACTTATCTTACAAGCTTAGGGTTCGGCGTCCGGATAACAGCGCGAGCCCAACAGGCTTATCTTACAAGCTTAGGGTTCGGCGCTCGGATAACAGTGTGAGCCCAACCGGCTTATCTTATAAGCTTACGACTCGGCGCCCGGATAACAGCGCGAGCCCAACTGGCTTATCTTACAAGCTTAGGGTTCGGCGCCCGGATAACAGCGCGAGCCCAACAGGCTTATCTTACAAGCTTAGGATTCGGCGCTCGGATAACAGTGCAAGCCCAACCGGCTTGTCTTATAAGCTTAAGACTCGGCGCCCGGATAACAGTGCGAGCCCAACAGGCTTATCTTACAAGCTTAGGGTTCGGCGCCCGGATAACAGCGCGAGCCCAACAGGCTTATCTTACAAGCTTAGGATTTGGCGCTCGGATAACAGTGCGAGCCCAACCGGCTTGTCTTATAAGCTTAAGACTCGGCGCCCGGATAACAGTGCGAGCCCAACAGGCTTATCTTACAGGCTTAGGGTTCGGCGCTCGGATAACAGCGCGAGCCCAATCGGCTTATTTTACAAGCCTAGGGTTCGGCGCTCGGATAACAGTGCGAGCCCAACCGGCTTATCTTACAAGCCTAGGGTTCGGCGCTCGGATAACAGTGCGAGCCCAACTGGCTTATCTTACAAGCCTAGGGTTCGGCGCCCGGATAACAGCGCGAGCCCAACAGGCTTATCTTACAAGCTTAGGGTTCGGCGCTCGGATAACAGTGCGAGCCCAACCGGCTTATCTTACAAGCTTAGGACTCGGCGCCCGGATAACAGCGCGAGCCCAACCGGCTTATCTTTCAAGCTTAGGGTTCAGACGGCTCGGCATGATTGGTCTTCTGACTACGGACATCCAACCAAACACGCCCGCACCGTCTCTTCCCGAGAACATGTGTAGGAGCTTGGCGTCGACCCCGAGCAAGGCAGGTGCCTTCTCCAAGGCACCGCGACCCTGACACTCGGCGGTGACACCCCGCTACGCCTGCAATTGCCTTTCTCACCGGTCTGGGGGCTCGGCATCCGTCCCTCGCTCGGTTTGGCCTCCTCGGAGACCATCAACCGATGCACGAGGCGACATCCGCCAGCCACGCCCACACCGTCTCTTTCCGAGAACATGTGCAGGAGCTCGGCGTCGACCCCGAGCAAGGCGGGTGCCTTCTCCAAGGCACCGCGACCCTGACACTCGGCGGCGACACCCCGCTATGCCTGCAATTGCCTTTCTCATCGGTCTGGGGGCTCGGCATCCATCCCTCGCTTTGTTTGGCCTCCTCGGAGACCATCAACCGATGCACGAGGCGACATCCGCCAGCCACGTCCGCACCGTTTCTTCCCGAGAACATGTGCAGGAGCTCGGCGTCGACCCCGAGCAAGGCGGGTGCCTTTTCCAAGGCACCGCGACCCTGACACTCGGCGGCGACACCCCGCTACGCCTGCAATTGCCTTTCTCACCGGTCTGGGGGCTCGGCATCTGTCCCTCGCTCGGTTTGGCCTCCTCGGAGACCATCAACCGATGCACGAGGCGACATCCGCCAGCCACGCCCACACCGTCTCTTCCCGAGAACATGTGCAGGAGCTCGGCGTCGACCCCGAGCAAGGCGGGTGCCTTCTCCAAGGCACCGCGACCCTGACACTCGGCGGCGACACCCCGCTATGCCTGCAATTGCCTTTCTCATCGGTCTGGGGGCTCGGCATCCATCCCTCGCTTTGTTTGGCCTCCTCGGAGACCATCAACCGATGCACGAGGCGACATCCGCCAGCCACGCCTGCACCGTCTCTTCCCAAGAACATGTGCAGGAGCTCGGCGTCGACCCCGAGCGAGGCGGGTGCCTTCTCCAAGGCACCGGACCCTGACACTCAGCGGTGACACCCCGCTACGCCTGCAATTGCCTTTCTCACCTGTCTGGGGGCTCGGCACCCGTCCCTCGCTCGGTTTGGCCTCTTCGGAGACCATCAATCGATGCACGAGGCGACATCCGCCAGCCACGCCCGCACCGTCTCTTCCCGAGAACATGTGCAGGAGCTCGGCGTCGACCCCGAGCAAGGCGGGTGCCTTCTCCAAGGCACCGCGACCCTGACACTCGGCGGCGACACCCCGCTAGGACGGCAATTGCCTCTCACCGGTCTGGGGGCTCGACATCCGTCCCTCGCTCGGTTTGGCCTCCTAGGAGACCATCAACCGATGCACGAGGCGACATCCGCTAGCCACGCCCGCACCGTCTCTTCCCGAGAACATGTGCAGGAGCTCGGCGTCGACCCCGAGCAAGGCGGGTGCCTTCTCCAAGGCACCGCGACCTTGACACTCGGCGGCGACACTCCGCTACGACTGCAATTGCCTTTCTCACCGGTATAGGGGCTCGGCATCCGTCCCTCGCTCGGTTTGGGCTCCTCCGAGCCCATCAACCTATGCGCGAGGCGACATCCGCCAGCCACGCCCGCACCGTCTCTCCCCGAAAACCTGGGGGCTCGACGAAACGAGCCAAAGCCACGGCTTTATTCACGGCCGCTCGACCACCACACTTGGTTACGAGCCTCAACCGTATATTAGCAAAATTTTATTAAGGTTTAGAGCGTCCGCCTTCGGCAGACGCCCGGAGCCTCTGGTCAAATTATCGTCCACCCTCTCACCTGCGAACAACACGGGGTTTACGGCTTTTACAAACCTAAACCCCGAACTGCTCGAGGATGGCAGGGAGGCCATCGACTCGCTGCTCCCTCTGTCCCAGAACAAACGCCCCGAGCATTCGAGCTGTTCAGCTGACCCTTCTCTCGCCCGCGAACAACCCGGGGTTTGCGGCTCTTACGAGCCCAAAACCCTGAACTGTTCGAGGACGGCAGAGGAGCCATCAAGCCTCGGCTCTATCCGAACTCCCAAAAATGATCGGTCGGCCCACCGCTCACCAACGAACAACCCGGGGTCTCACGACCATAACGACCTGAACCCCGAATAGTTCGAGGGTGATCGGTGTGCCTCCGATCTGGGATGCTCGGAAATACAATATTCTGTGAGCGCCCGCCTTTGGCAGGCACCCTAGTCGGATGACTACTGCTTGACAACTGACGAGGAGGGTGGCGATTATATAGCCCGCTGAGGCCTCATTTATTGCGCCTGGGAATACGAAACGGCGGAAGGCGAAACGTCGCCATAAATGTTCATGGGAATACGAAACGTCGCAATTAATGACGCAGTCGCGTCAGTTGCGACCCTTCGTAGATTTCACACCGACCACCCTCGGCATCCGAGGCAATCAAGGTTCCGAGAAACAAATGTTCTTATTGATTACTCATTGCTTACAACTCGATGAACATCAACACAAATACAATGAAAAAAGAAGGCTCACAACTCACTCGCACTCGCCAGGGAACTCAAATTCAGGGCTCCTATTGCACTCGGTTGGGCCGACCAGGGAAGACGCACCCGCTACCGAGCTCCCCGCATCATCCGGCTGGGCCTCAACCAGCAAGAACGGCAGCGACCGCCCCGGGGTGGAGTTGCTCGCCTCTTCAACTAGGCCCGCACCCAATATGAGCTTCAGCCGACGAATCTCCAATTCTTTCTCCATGACGGCCTCGCGAAGAAAAGACTCGGAGGCCGAGCGCTCACTAGAGGTACCCGAGACCGACCAGTCCGTCTCGATGACCCACCAGTCCCGGTCGGCCACGATTTTTCTCAAACGAGCCACCTCTAGGCCGAGCTCCCTTGACTTGTTCAGAAAATAATTCTTGGTGGCCTCTCGGTCCCGAGCCAACTTTCGTTGACGAGCCAACGTCTACCAAAAGAAAAACAAATGTCACAAAAACGTAAGTGTTGAAGGGTCGGCACAAAAAGTATATTTCATTTCATCCCAAAATTTTGATACAAAAAGTCACGGTGGCCAGTCCGCCGAAGGCATTTACATCAAAAAACAAATACAAAAACATCTATTCTTGGGGGTCGAGTGGCACCTCTTCATCGCCTTGGCCTTCCTCGGCGCCATCACCGCCAGGGGTCGGAGGCAAGTCCGGCTTCCATCCGAAGTAGAGGTGGTCGACGTTGCACTCGGGGTAGATGTACTTAAAGTGGGACTTGGCCTGCTCATACGCCTCGTCCTGCGCTGCCACCAAGGTCTCCCCTAAAACCCCTTCCAAATCCGCCACGGCCTTCCTCCCTTTTTCCGCCTCAGCAGCCTCAGCCGCGACCTTCTTCAACAGATCCTCCCGGTCCTGCTTGTGAATCTTAATAAGAGACTCTAACTGAGCCTCGTGAACGAGCACTTGGTCCCGGGCCTCCTTCAAATCATCCGTCGCCTTATTCAGCTCCCGAAGGTACTTCTCCGCCTGCTTCCGCTCGTAGAGAATTTCCTTCTCCAGGTACTTGTGGACGTGCTGGCCATGGAGCATCGCCTGTTTTAAAGAGATCAAGATTAGTGATAATTACAAGCCAAGTCAACAAACAGATCTCGATCGACTTACCGAGAGATTGGCTTGGGCCCATCGCATATAGGCCTGGTCGGCCATCTGCACCGCCAAGGCCATTCCATCACGCTCGGTGATGGCCTTCGAGACGAACTCCATCGAGACGGGTCCGTCGAGGATAGTGTCCCCCTTCAAAATCGACCAATCGGGAACGAAAGGCATCATAGCCATCCTCCCAACCAGCTCCACGGCGCCCAGGCGTACAGGGGGAAGCTATTGCGACGGGGCTTCCACGGTCTTCCCCGAGCCGCCCGCTGCGTTTTGAGCCGACCTCGACGAGCGGGAGGGATGCTGATGGTGTTTCTTATGCTTCTTGGCCGGCGATTGCCCCTCGGGCGCTGGAGGAGGCGCCTGTGAGGTCCCTCCGGCTTGCGGAGCCTGGGCGGCCAACTTCTTCCTCTCGGTCGCTAGGCGATCCTGCTCCTTCTTCTTCTTCTCCAACCTCGTCTTCTCGGCCGCGGCGAGCAAAATCTTCTTGGCTTGCGCCTGTTGTGCCGACATCCCTACAACAAGATAAGAAAAGAAAGGCTAAACGTTAACACGAAGGCAGGAAGATGAACAAATATGGAAAGAAACATACTAGGGTCGGCGGGACTCAGTCCGGCCCTCGCTAAGTGAATCTCAGTCACACGGGGCCATGCGATGCTGTGACCCCCAATTATCGCTTCAACCGTCTCCCACTCCTTGGCAGATAATTCGCTCTTCTTCGGGGGCTTGCGCTTCGGTTTTACGAAGTTCCACTGGGTCGGAATCCCCCATGACCCTTCGGTCTTAACGACAAAGTACTTGTCCCTCCAATTCTTTATCGAATCCGGGTGGCCGTGCACCACCTTCTTGTACGGCCTCGGTGAGAAGTAGAATACCCCCTCGATGTCTCCGAGCGAACCAATTCCGAAGATGGCCCGGAAGTACGACAGTCTCGGCTTCACCCCATTCTCTTGGCATTTCAGAATGAAACAAACAAGATGCTTCCAAGAGTTCGGGCCGTACTGCATGGGACACAGCTCTGCCCAATTCAAGACCCTCTTCACAAAAGGGTGCAGGGGCAGCCTCAGTCCCGAGAGGAAGGCGTCCTCTGGGAACATGCAGTAGCCCGGGGCCAGAACTGTGGTAGGGCGGATACCTGGGCTCGGAAGGAGGAGCTCATACTCCCGTGGAATGTAGTAAGCAGCCCTGATGATGTTGAGATACTTCGGTCTCAGGATGCTCGGGGTGTTATCCGCGCGGATCTTCGTCCGTGTGTTCTCGCCCGGCACGGGAGGGATCGGTTGGATATCCTTGATGTCGTCAGGATACATACGTATCGACACGGGATTCCGGAAGGTGACCGGGGGAACATCAAGGCCTGATCTCGGCGCATCCTCGTCAGGCGAAGAGGGACTTTGGGGAATCGTCATGACTCTCTTCTTCCGACGTGGTCGAGGCTTACGCTCGGGGGACGGCGTCGACAAAGGGGGCAGCGGAGGAAGATCTTCTCCGACCCCGGCTGTCCCCTCAGGCATGCTCTGACCGGCCTCCTGCTCACCAACATCCTCTTCTCTCTCGCCCTCTGCGTCGACCTGCTCGTCTTCATTCCCCTCTTCATCATCATCACCTTCCTCTTCATCATCATCACCCGTCTCCTGATCCGTTTCCGCCTCGTCCTCATCCTTGCTGTCCCCCACGTCCTCCTCACCACCCTCTTCCATGGGCTCCTTTCCCGGCCTCCTCGACCTCAACGGTTGCACCACAAAGACTACATCGTCACCACCGTCTGAGCCAGGGTTGGAAACAACCTGCTCTTTCACCTTGTACTTACCCAGGGACGAGGACGTTTCCAACTCCGACTCCTGCCCAGAGCGACCAGACGAGCTAGCCTCGGATCCAGACTGAGTTCGCGACATGACTAAAAGAAAATTACTAACTTGATGCGTGGAAAGTTACTTTCACGAGAAAATCCGCCGACAGCGATTAAAACTCCTGCTCTTGCTGAAAATTGAAAAGTGAGTAATGAAAATGTAAATAAGGAAATGAGAGGGGGGTGGGGGTTTTTAAAGAGGAAAACGACTCCTTGATTTTCGCAAATGAAGATCTAGCCGTTGGATCTTATCTGACAAGATCTAACGGCCACCAAGATCTAAACAAGCTTTGATCTTTGCGCCATGACGTCAGCAATAAAGTGTGAAATTACCCCACTACCCCTTCCCCTTTTCTAGACAGGAAAAATTTCACCAAGTAAGAGGGGTCGACGCTCGGATGGAAGTTCGAGCCAAGCCACCCTCTCCTTTCTCAGTAGAGGCTCGACGCTCGGATAGAAGCTCGAGCCAGGCCACCTTCTCCTTTCTCAGTTGGCGCTCGGAGCTCGGATAGCATCGCGAGCCAATTCTCCTTCTCTTCCTCACAGAGGGATCGACGCTCGGATTGAAGCTCGAGCCAGGCCACCTTCTCCTTTCTCAGTAGGGGCTCGGAGCTCGGATCGCAGCGCGAGCCAATTCCCCTTCTCTCCCTCACAGAAGGGTCGACGCTCGGATTGAAGCTCGAGCCAGGCCACCTTCTCCTTTCTCAGTTGGCGCTCGGAGCTCGGATAGCAGCGCGAGCCAATTCTCCTTCTCTTCCTCATAGAGGGATCGACGCTCAGATCGAAGCTCGAGCCAGGCCACCTTCTCCTTTCTCAGTAGGGGCTCGGAGCTCGGATCGCAGCGCGAGCCAATTCCCCTTCTCTTCCTCACAGAAGGGTCGACGCTCGGATCGAAGCTCGAGCCATGCCACCTTCGTCTTTCTCAGTGGGGGCTCGGAGCTCGGATAGCAGCACGAGCCAATTCCCCTTCTCTTCCTCACAGAAGGGTCGACGCTCGGATAGAAGCTCGAGCTAGGCCACCTTCTCCTTTCTCAGTTGGCGCTCGGAGCTCGGATAGCAGCGCGAGCCAATTCTCCTTCTCTTCCTCACAGGGGGGTCGACGCTCGGATCGAAGCTCGAGACAGACCACCTTCTCCTTTCCCAGTGGTTGCTCGGAGCTCGGATAGCAGCGCGAGCCAATTCTCCTTCTCTTCCTCACAGAGGGATCGACGCTCGGATCGAAGCTCGAGCCAGGCCACCTTCTCCTTTCTCAGTTGGCGCTCGGAGCTCGAATAGCAGCGCGAGCCAATTCTCCTTCTCTTCCTCACAGAGGGATCGACGCTCGGATCGAAGCTCGAGCCAGGCCACCTTCTCCTTTCTCAGTAGGGGCTCGGAGCTCGGATCGCAGCGCGAGCCAATTCCTCTTCTATTCCTCACAGAAGGGTCGACGCTCGGATCGAAGCTCGAGCCATGCCACCTTCGTCTTTCTCAGTGGGGGCTCGGAGCTCGGATAACAGCACGAGCCAATTCTCCTTCTCTTCCTCACAGAAGGGTCGACGCTCGGATAGAAGCTCGAGTCAGGCCACCTTCTCCTTTCTCATTTGGCGCTCGGAGCTCGGATAGCAGCGCAAGCCAATTCTCCTTCTCTTCCTCACAGGGGGTGTCACGCCCCGCTTCCCAAAACATGGAAATACGGGCGCGAGACTAAGGCCCAGCGAATGGTGCGAACACACCATTCATAAGCTGTACAAGTAAACTCAACAACAATGTAATAAAACAAACCACGCAGGCATATAAATCACAATTTGATAATGAAAATTCATGACATAGTCCATAAATAACCAACAACTGGGAAATACAATAATTACGGGTCAAACAAGCCCGAATTACAATAAAGAGTTGAATAAACAAAACACAAATTAATACAATAACATGATAAATAATAACTAGAACACTTGGTCAGCGACACCTTCTGGTAATTCTCCATTCGGGCCTGCAAGTATATTATAACAAAAGAAAAGAAAAGAAAAGGAAAACAAGGAGACCCGTTAATACAAGTTACGGGCCGCAAGGGAAGTACAAGCTAAGGGAACAGATGTAAAACAAAACAACAGAAAAACAGAGAAGAACAAGGAATCGATAGTTACGAAATAGGAACAAAATGCAACATATAAACATGATATGAACATGGCGTTACGAAACAAGTGACATATAAAACAAATAATCAGGTATCGAATCAACATGAACATATAACATATGGTTGGATCATGAAAATGCACATGTTATTCTTATGTCTAATGTCTTGATTCTATCTAGGTAGCACGTCATGCACCCCATATTTTAATTACATGGTTGCTACAGTCAAATCAATTTCGTTTAGATTTAGTGGTGGGTTTTATAGGTCACGTACTCGGGAAAAACATGTACATTCAATATTGTATCGAGATACGTGTAAACTTGTAACGTGAAACATGTAGAGTGTAAACTTGTAACGTGAAACATGTAAACTTGTCATTTGCAATCTTACAACTTGTAATTGCAACTTGCGTCGGGAAACCACGAGCTCCCGTCCGAGTACGCTCTTCTATATTGCCCACTACTTAAATCTTTCCCTTGTACCCCAGCTTTTTACGTTTATTTTAATTTAATCAATAAGAACAAGATGTCATTTTCGTATTTAACTACTGTCTCGATAAAACATTCCTGCACATAAATATGTATAATCCTAAGAGTACATATGTGTATATTTATTTGTGTTCGTGTCATGCTTGGGGTAACAAAATATTCACGATCATATGTGAATACAGGATCGACGGATTAGGAATGTAAACGGGTGTCAATTCGACTTATGAATGCGAATTGGAGTCAATAAATAATATACTTGCGGTATTTTTACAAGGACTTATACTGGAAAAACAAAGTTGTACAAGAGATACTTGCCTTAACGACGGTGAGTCCAAACACGAACCAATACGGGATGCAGATCCCGAGAGACGAGGCACTAGCACGGACACACGCACGTACGGGACATGTACAAACACCCACACAAGGTTGGATCCGGAGCGGATCTTGATGGAAGATCAAGATCGGGACAATCGGGCGGCTGGATCTGCTTAGATCTGGGCTGAGGATCACGATCGGGTGGACGGATGAGATCTGATCTGGCTGAAAAGATCAGATTTGATCAAATCACCATTTTCAGAAGATCAAACGGCCAGAAATCAAGAGATCAAGATCTGATCGAATGGACGGCCCACAATCACTCTGATCCAAAACAGCAACCACTGTTCTTCTTCCCTTCTTCAAAACAGAGCATGGGGAGCGGCAGGCCTGGCGATGTGCGGCGGGGCTTGCGACGATGGCTGACGGTGCAAGACGGACGGCGAGGAGCGCCGGGGGTACTCCCGTAGGTGGCTGCGGAGTGGCTGCCGGCAATGGGATCTATGCGACTGCAGTTGCGATGGGGCTGACGGGCTGGCGAGCGGTGACAGCGCAGGGGGCGCTGCGGGGAGAAGACGACGAGGAGCGCCGGGGTGCTGCCGTAGGTGGCTGTGGGGACAGCTGACTGGCTGCGTTGCTAATGCTGCGGCGCGGAGGAGGACAGAGGAGGGTGGTCGCGACTCTGGTAGGTGCTGACTGGCGCTGGTGCTTTCATCACGGCGTTGCTGCGGTGTGGGCTGGCATCGCGACGCGCCGAGATGGACGGGATAGAGAGGGGGGACAGTGCGAGCGGGTGTGGGTTCAAGGAGGCGAGCGAGATGGGTGAAGGAGAGGTTTGAGTTGGGTTTCGATAATGGGTGAGCGGGGGTGCGAGGAGGTTGGGGTGGCAATGGCGGGGTGGAGCTCGAAGGGGAGAGCGACGAGGAGGACGATGGGTTTGGGTGTATGGGTTTGTTCGGTTTTGTTTTGTTTGTTTGGTTTTGATTTGTTCTGATTGGGTTTTTAACAGAGAATGAGGGGGAGAGAGTACGGGAGAGAGAGAGAGAGAGAGAGATATTAGGGGAAAGAATTGAATATTATAATTGTATAAATTTAAGGAGGTGAGTGATTGTAGGGGAGGGGGTTACGGGATCAAATAAATTGAATGGAGAAGAATTAGTGGCAATTAACAACTAAGATAACAGGGAGAGATTAGGGGAAATTGGTGATCTGGTCAAAGAAAAATTTGGGTTTGGGTTAGCGGATCAAGACCCAATAGGGTGGGCTTGGTCTTTGGGCTTAAATCAATTAATATAGAATTGGGCCCAAATAAATAATTAGACTATTGGGTTTAATTAAATTTACTGGGCTTGTAATAAAAATTGGGTTCAAAATATTTCACATAATAAAATAGTTGAATAATCAATTATTGGCTTCACAAAAATAGTTTGAACAACATATTAAATTAAAAGAGAATATTTTAATTTAAAATACGGTAAAATACTTGAAAATACAATTTAACGAAAACAGGGGTTACAGGGGGGTCGACGCTCGGATCGAAGCTCGAGACAGACCACCTTCTCCTTTCCCAGTGGTTGCTCGGAGCTCGGATAGCAGCGCGAGCCGATTACCCTTCCCTTCCTCACAGAGGGGTCGACGCTCGGATGGAAGCTCGAGCCAGGCCACCCTCTCCTTTCTCAGTAGGGGCTCGGAGCTCGGATCGAAGCACGAGCCAGGCCACCTTCGTCTTTCTCATTAGGGGTTCGGAGCTCGGATCGCGGCACGAGCCAATTCCCCTTCTCTTCCTCACAGAGGGGTCGACGCTCGGAAGGAAGCTCGAGCCAGGCCACCTCCTCCTTTCTCAGTTGGCGCTCGGAGCTCGGATAGCAGCAAGAGCACCAATCGCTCCCCTTTTTCACTTTGAGGAGATCGGTGCTCGGATCGCATCCCGAGCACCAATCGCTCTCCTTTTTTGCCTCAGTATGGCTCGGCACTCGGATAGCGTACCGAGCACCAATCGCTCCCCTGTGGCACTTGGGGGCTCGGCGCTCGGACAGAATCCCGTGCGCTGATCTCTCTCCTAGAGATTAGTGAGGCTCGGCACTCGGATCGCATCCCGAAACACCAAATACTCTCCTCGCTCTTCCAACTAGCGAGGAGATCGTCTCCAGACCCGAGAAGGTCGTCTGCCAATCCCAAAGCGCTCAACAGGCCGACCTCCAGATCTTGGCCGCCGATCCCTAACACTCGGCAAACAAGCCCCAACGGATGGCCTTGACGACCCCTCGCTCTTCCAACTAGCGAGGCGGTCGTCCGCCGACCCCATGGGCTCGACCGCCGACCCCGTGAACTCGACATATGCCCTTCCAGCTCTCCTCTCTCCTAAACTTAACCTCCCACGCAAATCCAACGAAGGGTCCCTTCCTCCAACCCCCGGTCCTCTTCGGGAAACAACAGATCCTACTTCTTACCCCAACATCTGCTCTTCCCCTAGGGGCCAAGAGTCACCCCTGCACGGCTGGATCACCCAGCCCCGCGGGAGTGTGGGGCTTGTGATATGGGTCAGGAATAAACGTGGCTCATCCTGG